>CM042009.1:11475276-11482776 GCA_023525715.1 Cichorium intybus
TATATATATATATATATATATATATATATATATATATAATCAAACAATAATTAATGTTATTCTGACCCAATAAAAGTCATATTATTATGAAGAATAATAATAAATACTTTGATAAGAATTTTATGATAAATATATTTATTATGTTAGGTTGTAGGTGGTCGCTTAAAAGCCAAATATATATATATATATATATATATATATATATATATATATATATATATATATATATATATATATAATCAAACAATAATTAATGTTATTCTGACCCAATAAAAGTCATATTATTATGAAGAATAATAATAAATACTTTGATAAGAATTTTATGATAAATATATTTATTATGTTAGGTTGTAGGTGGTCGCTTAAAAGCCAACTAATCTCACCAAAAACGAACTACAAATTTATATGATATTAAATGGTATGTTAATTGTTAGCTTCGTGTTTAATGTGTAATAAATGGTATTAGAACAATAGCATTAAAGGTGCATTTAGTGATAAATGAGAAAGAGTTGAGTGAGGTTCATATCGATATATCTCATATTGATAAATGAGAAAGAGTTGAGTGAGGTTCATTCCACGTTGATAGAATATGAAATTTTTAAATACCTTATCAACCTTTACTTACAAACTATTAGTAAATTACATCATGGGTTTAACTTGACCTCAATGTTAGTGTGCTAGACTGCTGGTTTGATACTTTGCGTTGATGTAACAGTCTATCTGGTTTTGTAATTATGTTATATTTGATTATGTGATTGTTTACGACTTTGTAGCTTATAAAATAATATTGCAGCATTATATGGAGGAAAATCAAGATAAATGTTAAATGTATAAGTGTCAATTTTGTTGAAAATTAAACGTACATATTCATTTTTGAGCGACAGGAAAATGAAAATATTGATGGCTGTGAGCATGGTGCGACTTGTGAGGGGGTTGATGTGTAATTTTAGGGAGTTAAGACTTAAGGGAGCGGACATGTTAGTTTCCCCATTCTTTTCTTCCGCTCATATGTAAACCCCATTTCCACACACTAAACACACATATATAGTATTTTAATATCAATGTGTTTGTTGTAAAGATATCTTCACGAAGATCGATCATCGTGACGAACAGGGCTAGTCCTGAGGGGTGGGGGAGATACGACCGCATAGGGCCCACATTGTAAAGAGGTCCGGAATTTCATTTTGCCGCTGGTTCGTCACTAACCCGTCTTTAATTCGTCACTATCCGTCAATCCGTCGCTATTCGTCTATTTTCCGTTGCTAATTAGCATAATTTTTCTGTTTTAATACGTCGCTTATAATTTGTAATGGTTTATTAAGCGTCGAGCATTGTCATATTATTAATGCATTTTTTTATATATAAAAACTATATTTAGGGGCCTACTTTTTACTTTTCGCACATGGCATTCAAAATCAATGGATCTGGTCTGGACTGAAGAATAGAACGGTATGCTCGAGTTTGATGGCCTTTGGGGTTTGTTTGATCAAGAAATTGAGGTATTGGGTGTGGAGTCAATAATGTAGAAAGTGGCCCTAGGAGGATTTGCTTGTGACACTAGCGTGATGTTTGTTTTTTCTTAACAGTCTTTTTTGGTCATTTTTTCTGCAGACGGACAAATCTTTTTATTGTAAACTGATTGTTTTTTAAGGTCGCAAACTTAAAAATGTATGCGTGCCCTCTTCTTAAAGAAAACTTGAAAATACCTCTTTTGACCTCTTCTAACTTAACTCATATGTCAAACAACGAGTTCTAAACCAACTCTCGTCCATCATTACAATTTTTTCTAATTTTTATATTTATAACCTTTAAATGTTTTCTTTTCTTATCTTTTAATTTTTTAATAGATTTATTTCAGTTGTATTATAACTATTTATAAGCAAGACTTTTAGACAGCTCAAAATAGATAATGATATATAATATATTTAAAATCAATCATTTACCTTTGCGATAGATGTCTAGTGGTTGATGTGTGAAATTGTATAAAAGATGTCTGATGTACAAACATTACATGCCTATAATATTGTTAATGTTCTGCGATTTATCTCATGCGTGATGGACCGTGATTTACCTTCCATGATAAAACTGGAGCAGGTCCGGCGTCTGTCATTCAAATAGTACAGTTTACTATTTTTCTTAAATAAGATCATTTCAAAAACTCTAACTTACCAAAAATGTTTAGTATAAAATATTATTTTTTCAAAAACAAAATGCAATTACTTTATAAACACTTTTACCTTTTCAAAATTTTTTGAATATAAAGGAATAAACAAATTTCATCTTCTGCAAACCAATAAGAATATAAATATATTTATTTTTTATAAAATTAAAGATAAAATAAACAGTAACATAGCATGATATTAAAGGAGTTTAAAAGATATATTTTACGATATAAAAAGAGAATATTTATTATTCGTAATTTAGTTTTAATAAATATTAAAACGACAAAGCTTAGAAATGAATTTTAAAAAGCTAGAAGGTTTGACATGAACTTTTAGGCCTTCCGGAATGCTAGCCCGAGCCCCTACCCGACGACCACGAGCATCGGGTGAACACCGCCCCGCCCATGCGACGTCGGGTTTCCTTCACCTCGCGCGACTTCACGGCGTCGTGCGGCGTTTGGCTAAAAAAAATTTTTGACCGTTGAAAAACGGCTAATTTAAAAAAAAAATTTAACTTTTCAAAAACCCCCTATAAATATATTCACATCTTACTCATTTTTCACATACACATCAATACACACACATTTTTCACATACACATCAATACACATACATTTTCAAATGGCCGGTGTGGAAAATGGAAACGCTGTGGGAAATGGTAACCGTCCTCGGCAATGGACTCAGCAAGAAGAGGCAGCGTTAGCGAGGGCCTGGGTCATCCAAACTTAAGACCCCGATATGAGGCACGCTCATGCATTCTGGCAACGTGTTGCGGATTCGTTTTACACAATCTTGGGCGTAAATGAATTTAGGAGTAAAGATCATATGTGCTTCAAATGGAGGAATTTGTCGTTCAAAGTGTATAACTTTGAACAAGTTATGCAAGCGAACCGCCACGAGGGGGTCACCGACGAGCAGATCCTTTCCCAATCCTTGGAAGAGTATCGGGCGATGTACGACAACGATTTCACGCATCTGGATGCGTGGAATGTCTTGAAAAATAAACCTCGATTTCAAGGATATCGCGTCTAGGATTTTACTTATCGTATTTTGTGTTTTAATTATCGTATTGTGTGTTTTAATTATCGTATTGTGTGTTTTAATTTATCGTATTTTGTGTTAAAATGAAGTATTTTTTTTTTTGAAGAAGTATTTATATTTTAGTGTATGAAATTATTTGTTGTATTTTTATTCTATTTTTAATATACTTTTTAAATTAAAAAGTGAGAGGAAGTGAGAGGTAGTGAGATGTGACCATTTCCGGGGGTAAGGCGAGGAGAAAGAAATGCTGACTGGATGCTGAGGTGACAGGCAAAAAGTGAGAGTATGAGAGAGGGATACCTGATGGCCTTAGACACATAAAGGTTGTCTAATGATAAGTAATCAATGAATGATAAGGGCCTTATGAAGGGTAGAATACAACACAAAGGAAGGGTATGCTTTGGTTAGCGGGGTACAAGGAGGAATATTAATAATTTAAATATTAATATACAAATTTATATTTTTGGATTTTTGGGGATGAAAATCCATCGCCCCACATAGTTCTGTATTGTTTGATTGAAGGTAGATCAAAATCTACTTATGTGATATATTATATATTTATATATGTTGGTAACTTGTTCAATCTATTATATCTCGTCTATTGATCAAATTGGAATGTTTATAAAATTTTAAAGTCTAATTTAATACGATTTAAACTTACAATGATCAATTATAGCAATAGTCCTTTGTGAAATGAGCATATACCTTACCAACATTGGAAGTGGGTACTAGCGTGAAGTCTACAGAGTCTTATGATATGAAGGTCTTATAGATATGGGATTTGTTGATCGGAAGATTAATGATGCATTTAGTTGCGAATAACTGTTTTCCGTTTCATTTTTCATTTTCAGAAAAATGAAATAAGTTTTCATTTTCAGTTTTCAATTGAGAAATTAGAAAATTCGTTTAGATAAAACCGATTCGGTTTTCATTATCTCTACATATATTTCATATAACTATCAAGTGGATCAAATAGTACTTTTGTATCTAGTATTTTTTTAGAAACAACGGAATAAATAAAAAAACGATACACACCTAACAATAGCTAAGTGAGAGCAGGCAAATAAACAATACAAGTTATGTACAGTTAAGTGGAGAATATCTCCGATCCACCTAACTAAGAGTCTTATATTTGCCCATATACTTATACGGTTATACCAAACAAATGACAAAGACATGGTATTCTCTACAATCGTTTTCGGGGTTGTTTATTTAGTCTCATATATTTTTGAGAGGATGTTATTTAAAAATAAAACATTTTGCATCCTCTATAACCAATGCGGATTAAAAAATGTCAAACTAACCCATCGAACTTTTCATTTTGCATCTATTTGGTCCCACGCGTGTTAACGGCTGTTTTTTGTATTTTTGGTTACCAAATGCATTTGCTATAACACCGCCAAAGACATTTGATATAACACCACCACACCCCACATTTGGTGTTAAAGGTGGTGGTGACGTGACAGTGTTAACACCGTTGTTATGACGGATGTATACCCCATGGCCTAATACTTAATAAGCAAATCTATAATAGGGTAACCATGAGAATAATAAATCTAATATCAACCTAAAGCTATATAAAATAGGTTTTCGGGGGCATTACATACTATTATCTATTTTTAATTTTCTATAGGATTTATTCAACAATTTGATGCAAACCATAGTGAAAATGGACACGGGTTACATTAGTTGGGTAATGGATCAAAAGTTATTGAACTAGAATTTTGGTCGGGTCCATCTTGTATGATAATAATTTGTAGTGTAAATGATGCATCTATTTTTTTTTGAACGGTAAATCTATCCTATTCCTACTCCTAAACTACTCCTTGTTATGTTAGTGCCAGGGTTTGAACCCATGACCTCCTTGTTAGTAATCACCTTGTTAGCCAAGTGGGCTAGCCCCAACTTGTAAATGATGCATCTACTACTAGTACTTGCTTCCTAATAAGATTCCTATTACTTTATGTTTTAAACTTATTGTTCAAAGTGTTTTTATTTGAAAAGTAAATTACAAAAGTAGCAAATTTTCAATTAAATTTTATTTAAAATAATATATTGTTAAACTTAATCTTTACGTGGATATAGTATAAGTGTATTATAAAAAATACATTCAGATGTCTAAAATTAAAATTGACTTATTAGCAATCAGGGGTTCCGTATTGATTGTAAAGTTCTTAAACTATCAAATGACCATCCATAATATTTTATTTACATTTTAAGTTATTAAACTTTTAATTGTAACCAATTAACCAATAGTTTTTTATTTCAGTGTTTTATTATATCATTGACTACAAGTATTTTTACCGGTAACAACTCGTTCGCAACTTATATAGACTGCATGTCACTAGTTATGTTTACATATTCAATGGTATAATAAAAGCTAAAGAAAACGTTTTTTGTCAATTAGATACAATTATAAGTTTAATGACTTAAAAAGAAAAGAAAATGTTATTAGTTGTCATTTTATAACATTTTCCCTCTAAACAAGTATTTGGCCATAACAAGAATAAGCTTTATCATCAAGAAAGTTTAAGTAGCTTAAAACTACCATACTTTTTTCTTATTTGATTTCAATTCTCTCTTTCTCTCTCTCTCTCTCTCACTATATATATATATATATATATATATATATATATATATATATATATATATATATATATATAGCTTGGGGAGAAATTTAGGGGGGTGGGTTTAGAAAGTTCATTCAAAAGGCAGTCAATGTGAATATATAACATTACTAGCACATATCCCTTATCATATTATATTTTCATCCTATATGCTAACTGTGATATACTATGTTATAACGTTTAAATATATGCACTTAATTGTGGATACCATCTGGAATTTTTATAAAGGGATGTAAAAATGAAATAGTGCTTTTATTTTTTAAAGACTTTTAAATTGTTTTGTTCATGGACATCGATAGTTGAATGGAATGAGAATTCGAAGTTTTGTATCGTGACATGTTTTAATGGAATAGTGGTTTTAAAGACTTTTGAAGTGTTTTAGTTCATGGACATCGACAGTTTAATGGAGAGAGAATTCGAAATTTTGTATCGTGACGTGTTTTAGTTGCCTAACCGAAATTAGCCCTCAAGAACCGTAACACTTTCGATAAAATAGAAGGTCTTTTCTTCTTTTTTGCGAAAGATGAAGAGAGATTTTTCAAGATAATTCTTATCAAATAGAGTTAGGAGTTGTTTGACAAATCGTGCTGAATACTGAACTGAACGATTTCAACATTATAATGATGAAAAATCTCCAATAAAGTTCCATTATTTTGGGCTAATTTATGAAAAAAATCTCAAAATTAATTTTATTTACAGAAAGTGATAACATTCCGGCTAACGTGTTCAATTTAGCCATTTTATCTGGTTTTCCAGGTTTTCTAGATTTGAAAATTTCAATAAAGTCCTACTATTTTTGGCTAGTTTATGAAATTTTTTTACACAAAATAATAGGATTTTTTCATAAACAAACCCAAAATAATTTGACTTTATTGGAGATTTCCAATTTAGGAAACCTGGTAAAACATAAGAAATGGCTAAATTGAATACGTTAGCCGGTATGTTGTCATTTTCTATAAATAAAATTAATTTTAGGATTCTTTTTTTATAAATTGACTCAAAATAATTGAATTTTATTGAAGTTTTCCCTTTAATGATTAAGAGAATGTAATGTCGCTTAATTTTTCAGAGATGGTTCCAAGGCATTTGATTCATTCAGATGTTGTACTAAACACACTTTTGCTGATTTAGAGATGACATATGGATGGTTCTATTTGGAGGTTACCAATAGCCTATTATGAGCATACATTATTCAGTTAATGAGTTAAGTAGTTAATAAGAACGATTATACATGACTTTTTACGTAAGCTAAAAATAATGATTTAATGAGTTAAACCAACAAAAATGACTAGATATATTAAGACAATAACCATTTATCTATATCGTCTTTTATTATTCTCACTCCTTTCATGTTAAAAATTATGCGATTATGAATTTTTTTTTTTAAATAAGGATAAGATGATTATTTAGTCTCATTTAGATAGTTTATTTAGTTAAAAAAATACCTATAAATAATATGATTTACCATTTTTTATCTATACAATCATCATTATATATTTAGTTGTTTTATCCATACAAAAGTTGGTAAAACAACATCCCTTAGTCAGATTGATAAAACAAAAATCATTAAATGATAAAACATTATGGATACCATAAGAAAATTTAGTAACAATAATTTTATTTAAGAAAATAAGCATCCACATTCATTAACAAATCTACATGTTTTACAAA